>JAWVMQ010000034.1:0-15927 GCA_036321185.1 Trypanosoma lewisi | reverse complement strand
GAAGTGTGGTAGCGTTGCAATTTCTGAATGTGCTCTTGGGGAATTTGGCGGAGAGTTTGGTAGCATTCCATTTTTTAGCGTGCGTGTCCTGCAGTTGGGTTGGATACTTATTTGAAGGATGAACCTCTTTCAGATATGTGGAATGAGTTTCCCTATGGGTATATTCATGTATGTTCTGCTGCTCCTGTCATTGGTTTGCGTGGGTTTTTTTTCTTGAGAGCAATGCTCGGTTGGATGTGGGTTGTTGAACGTCTGGTGGTAGGTGGACACAGGAAGATTAGTTGTCGTTGTTTTGACAAATGCCTCTTCAGGATTGGTCTGTCGCATAACGTGGTGGTGAATGACGTCTTTAGTCTTGTATCCGGTTCTGTCTGTATATTTGTGGCTTTGTTGGAGGGATTTATCCATTGCTTGTATTGCTTGAAACTGGAGTTGAGTATCATGTAACGTGTAAAAGTTTATTTTTTTTTTTTTAAGTTGATGTTTGGGATGGTGTTGTTGTCACACCCATACTAACGCATTTTTCCTCCTCTCTTCCTTGCCTTCTCTTCCGCTCTCTCTCTTTTCTGGTGTGAGGGGGTGTAGGGTATTCTTGAATTAACAGCAGCCCTTGGTGATATTAATGAGGGTTGTTTTTGTAGAATCAGCGTGTCGTCAGGCTGCAGTTATTATGGATTTTGTTCTCGGTGAGGTGGTGTTTTTCCCGCTATCAGTTCATTTGCATTATCTTCATATCTTTCTTTCTTTTTTTTTTCATGCCTCTGTCTATGTATGTATGTATGTATACTGGGGATGCTTGGCCTGTAAGAATAGAAGGAGTCTGTAGTATTGTTTATCTATCCATCTACCTCTCTCTTTGTGTGTGGTTTCACACGGGCACACATCAAAGGGGGGTGGTGGTAGTGGTGGGCGGATTGTGTTGTTTGATGAGTTCTGAGGGTATTCCCCGAGGCGGCGGGCTCGACGCGGGCACATCATCCTTCACAAAAAACTCCATCATTATCATCTTCCTCGGCGCCCTTGGCGTAGTGCTGCTCATGACGTGCACGTGGTTCAACTTCCCCTGGGCCCGCAGACTCTTCGGCCGCTCGCCGCCGCCCGGCAGCGCAGACGACGTGGGCGGCCCGCGCGAGCACACATCGCAGCAGGGCGCACCGCCACGTGCAGACAGCGAGGAGGAGCGGGTGACGCTGCAGGGGCACGCGCTGGAGAACCGCGTCCACACCCGCCGCCGCGCGGCGCCGCGCTCGTACCACCTCCCCGGCAGCCACACAGTCGTGCGCATTGACGACATGAGCAAAGTCCCCGAGGCCGGCCCGCCGCCGCCAACGGAAAAAGAACTGCGGCTGCAGAAGGAGGCGGCGGAGCGGGTCGCGTCGCCGATGTTGTACGGGCGGAGTTCATACCTCCAGCGATCCATGTCGTCACTCATCGGTAGCTTTCGCTTCGCGACGACGCCGCGATCGCCTGCGAGGTCAACGGCGGGGTGTAGTGAGCCGAACGTGAGGAGGATGGAGAATGAGCCATTCGCGTCAACGTGCAGCATGGATGACATTAGGATTGATAAGAGAATCTAGGCGTCACTGTAACGGGAATTTGGAAATTTAAAAAATTAAAATAAAAACTCTTGTACAAGGAGGGAAGGAGAGGAGAATACACGGAAATATACTCTTATCAAAGTAATCATGTGTATGTGAAAGAAGGACTATAGAAAGCAAATAGTGGTAATAATCATAATAATAAAGGAGATAAACAGAGAGAGAGGAAGTAAGAAAAAAGAAGCTAGTCTTGGTGTGGCTGTACATACAAGCAGGAGAATCAAACCATTTCTCATGAGGTTCAATGAATTCAGTGTGTGCAGGCGTTTGTCCTTTTTTTGTTTTTGTTTTGCAGTGAAGTATATATTTGTTTGGTTAGTTTTGGATGTACGGAGGAGGTATATATATATATATATATATATATATATATATATATATATATATATATATAGAGAGAGAGAGAGAGAGAGACATGATGATAGTGAGAGTAAAACGGAATGGAGTGAGTGAGAAGATTTGGATATTTTTTCTCTTCTTTTTCTCTGTATACATGTATGCATATACATTTTGGATGCTTGGCGAGGCCGACTTTTATTTTTATTTTATTCCTGGTTCTCTTTCTGCTGTGTGATTGTAATTGATGTCTTATTTTGCTTTTTCTGCTGTCGTGCTCTATTCCTTTTTGCTTCGAGGTCGAAAAATAAAAAAAAGGCCCACTCATATATTTCTGCCTCCATGAGAGATGGTATGAAAGGGAGTGGGTGCTTTACATTACCGCCGAATTGTGGGTTGGTTGATCTAACGTAGTTCTCTATTATGTCATTGCTGTGTTGTTCGGTTGTGCTCCGGGTGTCATTAAGTCTTCTGATTTATATTATAAAGCCCACATATTTGGCGTGCTGCTTATATATATATATATATATATATATATATTTGTTTATTTATTTATCTATGTGAAAGAAGGAGAAAGCGTGGAGGAGAAAGGAGGGATAGTTGGTTAGTTAGTTTATGTGGTGATACATAAATGTGCCTGTATTTATATAATAATAATAATAATAATAATAATAATCTCCACGCCATGACGGTTGATATATGTGTGCGTCTATTTTATTTTATCCACTTTTTTTTTTCTTCTTCCTTGATTCCATTTCCCCTTCCTTTCCATCCTTGTGCTCTTATTATATATATTCCTTTGTTTGTTTATATTCACTGGTTGAGAAGAGAGATACAGCTCTGTGTGTATGTGGGTGTAGAAGAGCGATAGAAAAAAAAAAAAAAGAAATATATCTCTCCGCAATCCCTCCCGCAGAAATAAAACCATCACCAAATAAAAATATATAAAACGTGATGGCCAATATTGACGTTGTAATTGGGGCCATGTGCGCCGGCGTCATCGTTGCCCTCATCGTCGTGTGGGCCGTCGCTTACCTCCGCTGCCGCGCGGAGTTGTTCCGCTGCTTCTTCGGGGGGGACGGCGCGGAGGTGCGGGGGATCCCGCTGCGGTCGCAGGCGCCGCACTTGTCGGAGGAGCAGCGGCGGCAGCAACGGCGTGCACTCCGCCGCCAGCAGCGAGAAAATAATAATAATAATAATAATAATAATGAGATAACTCTGCAGACGCCTGGGAGTAATTCGCGGTGGTTCCGCAAGGGGTGGGACACGGACAGCGAGACGTGCGGGACGATGGCGAGCAGCGGTGTAGTTTACGGCCACGGGGATTATATCACAGGCGGGCACGCATCAGAGCCCGCGGAGGAAATATCATCGCAGCCAGACCGAAGGAAGCAGCGAAGACATCGCCGCATGAGTAATAGTAATAATAATAATAGGGACACCCACAGCAGTCCTTTCGGCGGATGGGACGACTCCGCGCGGAGCCGCAGCAGCGACGAGGAGACAAACACGCACGCGAGTACACGTGCGGAGGTTAATTTAGACGCGACCCCGCCGCGGCGGCCCACGCGGTGGCAGGTGATTGAGGGGGTGGCGATGAGCGGTTTCTTCACCGCGCCCGCACTCGGGTGGGACCGCAACGCACACGCGGAGAATTACACGGCTGAAGACTCTTCCAGTGCCGTGTAGGGGCGTGTATATATATATATATATATATATGTGGGGCTGCCTCCTCCTATGATGTGCGCTGTTCATTTTTGTAGGCGGCCTCTCTCCGTGTGCGTGCGTGTGGGTTACTTTTTTACTGTTTTTTCCGTTTTGTCTGTGGATGTTTCTTTTTTCTGTTTTTCCCTTTTCTTTTGGTTGCTGTTGATTATTCTGAATTGCAGTGTCGTTTAATGTTATGACGTCTATTAGTCTGTTTTTTCTTATTCCATTTTATTATTATTGTTATTATTATTATTATTAATATTATTATTATTATTATTATTATTATTATTATTATTATTATTATTATTATTATTATTATTATTATTATTATTATTATTATTATTATTATTATTATTATTATTATTATTATTATTATTATTATTATTATTATTATTATTATTATTATTATTATTATTATTATTATTATTATTATCAAACACACATGAATGTTTCCGTGTGTGTATAAAAAAAAAAAACAATCCATGAGAACATCTCTCTCTCTCTCTCTCTTGGAGGTCATGCATCTTTTGGGCGTATGTTGGTACTTCTTCTTAATAAATCTTTTATTTATTTTTATTTTTTCTTTTTCCCTTTGAACTTCTACACATTTAATACATAAATATATTTTTATTTATTTATTTATACACACAAGGTGATCACTGTGGGAAGGATGGCGTACAGTGAGGCGTTGCTCGCGAAGTACCGCAGTGAAACATTCCGCAGTCCCTCCTGCCCGTACTGCAACGGCAGCCGCGACGCAACAATAAAACACATAAATCCAAAGCGAAAACCGGAATCCCCGTGGGACTTTTGGAACAATATTGTATGCGCTTCAACTAATAATAGTAATAATAATAATAATAATAATAATAATAATAAAATAGAGCGGCGGCCGGTGTATGTAGTTGGCCCAATGGTTGACCAGAGTGAACTGCCGTTCCGCATGCTGTGCCGCCGCTACGGGGCCACGCTGGCGTACAGCCCAATGCTGCATGCGAAGAGTGCGGCGGAGAGTGCCAGCTACCGCGCGCGGTACTTCTCGACAACACCACACCGTGCGCATGATAATAATAAAGAGAATAATAATAATGAGGAGGAGGAGGAAAGGGACCACCCGCTCTTTGTTCAGTTCTGCGGCAACGACCCCGACACAATTCTCGCCGCCGCCCGCCACGTTGAGTGCCGCTGCGAGGCCGTCGACGTTAATCTCGGCTGCCCGCAAGGCATCGCCCGCCGCGGGCACTACGGCGCCTTCTTGATGGAGGACTGGGAGTTGATCCACAACATTCTGCACCGCCTCGCCGTCGAGCTGCGGGTCCCCGTCACCGCGAAGATGCGGGTCTTTGACGACACCGCCCTCACGCTGAGGTACGCGGAGATGCTGCGGGACGCGGGGGTTGCGGTTCTCTGCGTGCACGGGCGGGAGCGGCACAATAAAAGAGGGCCCGCGGATGTGGAGAAGATTAAAAAAGTGTGTGAACATTTGCGCGGGTCCATTCCGGTTATTGGCAACGGGAATGTCTTCACGTTTGAGGACGTGCAGGCGAACTTGCGGAGGACACGGTGTGATGGTTACATGTGTGCGGAGCCGCTCCTGTGGGAGCCGCGTTTGTTCGCGGCGGGCGATGTTTTTAATAATTTATTAAAACTGCGCAGCGGCCGGTGTTTTGCGGAGTGTCGTGCGGCGCGGCTTGAGGGAATTCGCGTTGCGCATGAATATTTACAACTCGTGCGGCGCTACCCGGTGGATCTTGGGTTTGTGAAGGCGCATTTATTTAAAATGTTGTTTCACAGCTACGAGATGCACCCGGAGCTGCATGCATGGCTCACATGCTTCAGCACTCATAATAATAATAATAATAATAATAATAATAATAATGAAATTAATAATAATAGTAGTATTAGTACTGAAAATAATAATAATAATATTAATAGTGATAGTAGTAGTAGTAGTATTAGTAATGAAAATAATGGGGAGAAGCCTGAGTTCTTTACAGCCGCGCTGGGTGCACTCTGCAGGCACCTCGATGAGCTGCGGGCGGCGGAGTTGTCCTGCGGCGTTGAGGGCCCGCAGCCGAAGCGGGCGCAGACAAAAACAACAACGACGGAGAGGGAGCCGCCCGATGTGTTCGCCGGGGACGAAGTGTTGGGCATCGACTTCGGATAAAATATAAATTAACATTAAAAATATAAATTTGTTTTTGTTTGTTTGTGTTCTTTTGGGTTTTTTTTCTTTTTTTTTCTCTCTTCAGTGTACACTTGGCATTTCAGTGGATGTAAGAAAAAATGACGCACCAAACTTATTCTGCTTTTCTTTCCCTCCTTTTCTTTTTCTTCCTTTTATGTCTCTCTGCGTGCTGCCAGCTGGAGTGTAGTGCAAGGGAGACAAAAGCAAAAACAAAGTAGAAAAGACAAACAAAGAAATTTAAAAAAAAGGAAGCGCTGAGTCTGTGGGAGGCGCAGCAGAGTACTAAAGTGCAAACCAAACAAAGTAACCGGCGGAGGTAAAAAAACAAAAAAAAGTAGTAATCTCCGCTTTTTGTTTTTATTCCTATTTTTCTTTTTTTTTCCAACGTGCGAAAAGAAAAAATTAGAAAGAAGAAAAGATAGAATCAATATCAATATTATTATTATTATTATTATTATTATTATTATTATTACAGAGAAAAAAAAAAGGATGCAGCGGTACTCATGCGTGGTGCTCTGCGCCCTCCTGCTGCTCCTCCTCCTCCCGCACGCCGCCCGCTGCGGTGCCCCACACGCACCAGAGGCGGAGGAAAATAATAACTCTTCTGCTCCCGCACGACCGCGAAGACCGATCGCCTTCGCCACGCTCGCCGCGTCTACAAGGGGAGGAAATATATTCGCAGACACGGGCAAAACCCCCGAGTTTTTCCCAGAACAACAACAAGAAGAAGAGCGACAACATGAAGAAGAAATAAAGACGCGGGCAAGAGCCCATCGTGTGCAGGAGTACATACAGAAAGTTCCATCAATGAACAGTGTTATTCCTCTTGTTCTCGTGGCGGGGACGAGACGTGTGCTGGAGTTCTCCGCAGAGGCAAACAGTGTGGTCAGCATCGTCGCACAGTTATTAGAGAATCGCTATGATAAAAGTGTGCCACCATCGAATTGTTTTGGCCTCTTTATTAATGTGGAGGTGCGTCCAATACCCCTAGAGGGAGAAGTACAAACAACAACAACAACAACGGGGGAAGGAGAAGGAGGGGGTGGGGATGAAAATGGGAAAAAAGACTCGCAGCCAAGTGCATGGATGTCGTTTTGGAATGCGCTTGCGACTATACTTGACAGCAGCTCCTTCTGCGACCTTCTGCCGACTGTGATGATGCGGGTGTCGCCGGCGCCGGTGAGAAAGCCGTATTATTTTATTATCACCGCGCGTCACGGATATGTGGCGAGCGCCATGGACTACACATGCCAGATGCGTGTATTCATTGAAGAAAGTCCTGTTGAGCAAATGTATTGGAAACAAAACATCTTTGCATTTTATATCCCCCTGTTATTTATTATATGTACCACCCCGTTTATTATGCGGCGCATTGATTTACTCCCGGTGTATCTTGTGGATATTGACATCATCAGTTGGCTGTGGTACTTGCCTTATTTCCTGCGAGACCTCATCATCAGTATGGTGGTGGGCTGCAGTGCAGTTATATGGGGAATGTACACCGAGCGGCGGGCCCGGGAGCGGCAACGTCGTTTGGAGGAACAACATCAACGGCTCATGCAGGAAACACAGAACAGACCGAGTATGGGTGAGAACGATGTGGGTCATTCATTATCTCAACAGGAAAAGGAAAAAGAAGAAGAAAGAGGAGAAACAGTTATCCCTGTCATCGATGGAAGTTCACGTCAGTCCAGTAATAATAATAATAATAATAATAATAATAATAATAATAATAATAATAATGTTATTATCAGCAGCAGCAGTGATGGTCATGGTGAAGGGGAGAGGCATCAACCTGTTACTGTTCATATTCGACCACCACCACCATCATCAGTAGTAGAGGAACAAGAACAAGCAGAAGAAGAAAGAGGAGGAGCAAGTGCTCTCACTAGGAAGAGGCAAGTAAGGGAGGAAAAGCAGAAACTCTTAGGGAATTTCGTAGAACTTGATATGATGCATACAACCGGTGTAGTCTCTCCGCCTCAGGGTAATATTCATGCAGTGTCTCTCACACAGTGCCCTAGTAGTAATAGCAATAGGAATAATAATAATGGTATGGATAAAACTGCATCCACGTCTTCTTCTGCCTCTTCTATGACTACAAGGCCGCGTGAGTTGTTGGAGACGCCGTCGATGTGTGTAGTCCATGTAAGTCCGCCCACTGTAGAGATGCAGAGCATTGTGGCGGATGCAGTCGAGGCGGAGAGTAATCATAATCACCGTAAAAAGTCAGCGGATGAAAGTCGTGCATTTCTGTACAAGGAAGAAGAGGATGAAGAAGAAAACGTCTGTCGCATCTGCCGTGATGGTGAGGAGGAGGAGAAACTTGTCTCTGCATGTGAATGCACGGGCTCTGTTCGCTGGGTACACCGCACATGTCTGGACCGCTGGCGATTGGAAAGTGCGAAGCGTAATGTGCGTAATGTCAATCGGTGTGAAATCTGCAAAAAGCCGTTCAATATATCCATCCGGCGGCGGACGTTATTATGGCAGGGATCCCGTCACTTTGTATTTGCCTTCACACTTTTTATTTCCTCCATGATTGTGTTTGCCGGCATCTCCTACTTCTTCCGTGCAACACTCGGTGAACTTTCATGTACATCCCCGTGGCGCGGTGTTTCCTACGCAACAGCGTTCAACCTCGACGGGATTATTCTCACGATGTTTGTATACTTCATGCTCACACTCCTCGCCAGTGCCTCCTTCGCTATAGTCTACGGCCGCTGGCATGTACACGAGGAAACCGAGGCGCATGTGCACGAGTTCCAACTTCTCCCAGAGTTCTGGACACGCAGAAATGTATTTGAAGTTATTATGACGTTTATTGTTGGCATTGGACAGGCCCTGTCATTTGGATATTTGTTGAAACTATATATATACCGCACCAGCACGGTGGTGTGGAACTGGGAGGCATCGCCGTCAATCGGCGCAGTGATGTACATGTCATTTCTATCAATCGGCGTGAGCATTGCACGCAAATGGAAACAGTTCATTGAGAGACGCGCAGAACAAGACGCGCAGAATGTTGTGGTGAATACATCACCCGCAGAAGACCCACAACAACAACAAGTAGGAGATAATAATAATAATAATAATGATAATTCAGGAGAGCAAGAGACTGCTGTGGTGGATGGTGGTGCAAATGTTTATGAACGCTCATCGCCTAATACAGAGGCGTCAGCGCAGTCAACAGTCGCGCCGCCGGAGCGACGCATAATCCGCGCAGTGGAGTACTGCCCACGACGACCCGCCGTTTCACAACAGCGCCAATAAATTCGTCCAGCGATGTAATGTATTGATACAGCATATATATATATATATATATATATATATATATCACTCAATTTCCGAAAAAAAAACACTCAAAGTGTTCTCTGCGTCTGTGTTTTCGTTTGCTTCTTTTTTCGCTTATGTTTTTTTTTTTGAGTTCCCTATCCGAATGTGCAGAGAGTTTCTAATTTTTGAAAGAAAATATAATTTTGAAAGCAAGCGCTTTGTCTGTGTATGTATGTGTGTGTTTCTTTATCCTTCTTTTCTGTGTACATGAAGTACTGCATTCCATCTTTTCCACTCTTCATTTGTTGTTATCATTTCTCTGTGTCACCTACCCCGCATCTTTCCTTTCTTTCTTCCTAAATTCGGAGAAGGAGCTCCAAAAGGGGTCTTGGACCAGGTGGAAGAAAAGGAAAGTAATCAAGTACACAGAGAAAGGGAACGTAGAGAAGTAGAAGAAGAAGAAAATAAGGGTTCTGGTTTTATTTAGGTTGATAGAAGATCGCAAAGGAGACTCTCTGTCTGCGTGTTGCGGAGAAGCCAAGTAAAGAAAGAAAGGAAAAGTAGAAATACCCAATGGGCCAGTGCTTCTGCTGCACCACCGTTGCCCAGTCAGAGGTTGCTATCCTTGAGTCCTGCGGTAGATACGTCCGCACCGCCGGCCCCGGCTGCCAGTGCGTTGCCCCGTGGACGTACAAGGCGGGGACGCTCTCGCTGCGGCTGCTGGAGCACAACATCATCATCCAGTCCAAGACGAAGGACAACGTCTTTGTGAACATCCGCCTGACCGTGCAGGTGCAGGTGATCCCCGGCCACGAGGACTCCGCCTTCTACGCCACGGAGAGGCCGCTGAAGATCATCTGCAGCTATGTCGAGAACTCCGTCGAGCAGAAGATCCCGCTCTACAGCCTCGACGCCCTCTTCGTCGAGCGCGGCACCATCTCGCAGCAGCTCAAGGCGGAGACGGACGGCATCATCGAGAGCTACGGCTGGGACGTCGTCTCCGCCCTCATCACCGAGATCGACCCCGGCGACGCCATGACGGAGGCGATCAACAGCATCCAGAAGTTCCAGCGGCTGCGGGTCGCGGCGGTCGACGAGGCGGAGACGCAGAAGATGCAGCGCGTGCGGGCGGCGGAGGCGGGCTGCGAGTCGCGGCGGCTGGCGGGCTGCGGGCTCGCGGAGCAGCGAAAGGCGATCGTCGCGGGGCTGCGGAAGTCCGTCGCGGAGATGCGGCACGACGTACCGACCCTCAAGAACGAGGACGTGCTCGAGCTGCTCATGCTCAATCAGTACTACGATACAATGAAGAGCGTCGCGGAGAATAGCACGGGGAGCTTGTTGTTCATTGAGGGGGTGGGAGGGCTGAAGTCATTCTCGAGGGAGCTCAGGCAGGACGTGACGCAGACCATGCGGTAATAAAAAAGGAAGGGAGGAATGAAGGCAAAAAAACGAAAAACAAGATGGAGGGAGAGGGAGAAGATTACATAACAACACATGGTTTTGGTGGAGTTATATGCGTGAGGGGGTGTTTTATTTTTCCTTTCTTTTCTTCTCTGTGCCTGTATTTGTGTGTGTGTGTGTGTGTGTGTGTGTCTTTTCTTCATGTCATATTGTTTTTTTCTTTGTTTTGCTGCCACAGCTGCAAAGAAAACATTGGAGGTATCTGCGCAGTTGCTTGATAAAGTAGCAGCATTCTACCTGCGTTTTTTTGTATTTTTCTTCCCTTATTATTTTCTGAAAGCCTTCAAAGGTTTTGTAGTAATACATGATCTGACCCCAAAAGAAAAAGAAAAACTAAAGACGGGGTTACCATCTCTGAGGAGCCGTGTGCCCCAGTGGCTACAGCACGGCCCTTTTCTCATCTAGACACGCATACGTATAGATACAGACAAATATGTGTACATACCTGCCTGCTTTTTTGGACCATGTTCATTTCCTTCCTTCCTTCTGTATCTCTTCTGCTTAAAACCGCATGATTATTATCTCTCAAAGAGAAGAAGCACCCACTTGCACGTGAAAAAAAAAAAGCGAAAGTAAGAAGAAAGAAGAAGGGTTACAAGGCACCATGACCCCGACTGATCCCAAGACCGCCGCCGCGAGGGATTCCTTCGCAGACAACTGCCCCAATCCATCGACGCAGGTATTGGGTGAAGAGAGCCAGAGTGGGGTGGAGCCGACGAAGACCATGGAAGAGCCCCCGAAGGAGAACGTTTCTTGCGCAAGCGCCATCATGACGAAGTTAAAGCGCTGCGTAGCCGTCGTCCTCCCACCGGGTGGGATCCTTGCGAGCGCCTTCAACCTCGCGTCGTCCTCGATCGGCGCCGGCATTCTCGGCCTCCCCCTGGCGGCGAACAGCAGCGGCCTCGTGATGGCCGTCCTCTACCTCGCGGTCATCACCTTCCTCACCATCTACTCGATGTACGCACTTGGCGTGGCGGCGCAGCGGACGCAGATCCACAGTTTCGAGGGCGTAGCGCTGGCGCTCCTCGGCCGCTGGTTGGCGGTCTTCGCGGCGGCCGTACGTGTGTTCCACGGCTTCAGCGGCTGCGTGGCGTACGTGATTAGCGTTGGAGATATTTTCAAGAACATCCTGAAGCACAGTGACAGCGCGCCCAACTTCTTTAAGGAGACGCCCGGCAACCGCCTGCTGACGTCCATTGTGTGGCTATGTGCGATGATGCCGCTGGTGATCCCGAGGCACGTCAACTCGCTCCGCTACTTCTCCACCTTCGCCGTCTCGTTCATGGTGTACTTTGTGATAATCATTGTGGTACACTCGTGCTTGAATGGACTTTCAGAGAACGTCAAGAATATAAGCGTGGGGAAGGATGATAACGCCGATGTGCTGCTCTTTAACACAGGAAATAAGGCAATTGCGGGCCTCGGTGTCTTTATGTTTGCGTACGTTTGTCAAATAAACGCGTACGAAGTCTTCTGGGATATGTCAGATCGCACGATCACGAGGTTTACTCTTGCCTCAGGTATTGGTATGACACTCTGCTTCCTGCTTTACACGGCAACCTCCTTGTTTGGCTACCTGGACTTCGGCAAGACGGTGACTGACTCCATTCTGCTTATGTACAACCCAATGAAAGAACCCGAGGTGATGGTTGCGTACATTGGTGTGCTATCAAAACTGTGCGCTTCCTACGCGTTGCTCTTCATGGCCTGCCGCAACGCCCTCTACCACACTGTCGGGTGGGATCCCGACACTCTGGCGTTCTGGAAGCACTGCATTGCCGTCACCGTTCTCTCAGTTATCATGCTGCTCTGCGGCCTGTTCATTCCAAAGATCCAGATTGTGCTTGGCTTTGCCGGTGCCATCACCGGCGGCTCTCTTGGCTTCCTTCTGCCAGCCCTGTTCGTGATGTACTCGGGCGACTGGACGTGGAAGAACGTGGGATCATTCCACTACATTTGCACATATATTATGTTATTCGCTGGTGTCATTGGCATTGTGTTCGGCACGGGTGCCACAATTCACGATACCATTGTGGGCTAAGGAAAGATTTGTCGTTGGGGTAGAGTAGGCTTGAGTAATATGATTCGTTTTGTTTTTCATTATCTCTTTTTATGAACAAAATGTTGGGGTGATTAGAAGCATGATCATGATCAAAAGACCTCTTGTAAAGCGTAATACTGCAAAAAATAATAAATGAGGTAAAAAAAAAGGGGGAGGCATAAATCGACTGTGTCCGTGTTTGAGTAAATTGCATTTACTTTTCAAAAACGTTAATTTTTCTTTGTTTGGTTAGTTCTCCTTCTCCTTTCATTGTATCAGAACGTCTGCCGCAGGGTATAGCTGACTTGAACCACACGTGTAGAGATGCATCTACAAGCAGCACCAGCAAAAACATGTTATAATCATATCTCTAAGCTTCCTTTGATATCTTTTCATCATCATGCGGTTCCATGCAGACGAATTGACAAAAACAACTGACACATAATCGTCTCAGGAAAACGTCTGTTCTGCTTTCTTCTGATGGGTGTCGCACTGCTTTCTGTTGTCTTTTCTCTCTCTCTCTCTCTCTCTCTACATGTTAGGAATCCCGCAAGCTCCTCTCGTAGGAAAAAAGGATAGATATATATCGTCCCTCGCCCCCCTCACAGCATGACACATACAACTCACACTGGACACTATGAAACCAGCACGAATGGGCTTCAGCAGGAAGGTGAATATATGTTGCCCTCTGAAAAAAAGCAGGAAGAAGACACAGCGCAGGTCACAAATGAAGTGAGTGAGGTACAATCTGAGAAACAGCAGCGTGGCTGTACAAAGTCACTCATGGACTGGATGTCAAGAATGGTTCCGCCGGGTGGGCTGCTGTCTACGGTGTTCAACCTTTCCTCCGCCTGTGTGGGTGCCGGCATCCTCGGACTCCCCGCCGCAGCAAACAGCAGTGGCCTTGTCATGGCAGTCATTATTCCTGCAGTCATTGCTCTCCTCACCGTGTACTCGCTGTACTGCCTCGCCGTGCAGATGCATCGGCATGGACTGAAGACGTATGAAAGCATGGCACGCGCAATACTGGGGTCTGGGTTTGACTACGCCACCGCTGCACTGCGTTCCCTCAACACATTCGGTGCGTGTGTTGCCTTCATCATCAGCGTTGGGGACATCTTCACTGCCATTATAGACAACGCGGATGGCCCCGAGTACTGGAAGTCACGCTCAGGCATCCGTCTGCTGACGACTCTCCTGTGGCTCGTTGTGATGCTCCCACTTGTCATCCCAAGGCACATTAACACGCTGCGTTACGTCTCCACAGTGGGCGTTGCCTTCGTCATCTACTTCGTGGTGATGCTCATCGTCCACTCCTGCATGAATGGACTGTCGGACAACGTGAAGAACATACATGTCACAGGCACACCCACAGACGAAGGCATTCATCTGTTTGGCACAGGAAACAAGGCAATTAGTGGCTTGGGCATGTTTCTTTTCTCATTTTTGTGTCAAGTGAACTCGTTTGAAATCTTCTGGGATATGGAAGAGCGTAATGTCAACCGCTTCACTCTGTACTGTGCCATCTCCATGGTTCTGTGCTTCTTGTTGTACACCGCTTCAGCGGTCTTTGGCTACCTGGACTTTGGCAGTCTTGCAACCGTCTCCGCCCTGCGCCTGTACAACCCACTCAAGGAGGTGGCGGTGATGGTTGCGTACATTGGTGTGCTTGTGAAACTGTGCGCGTCCTATACGATCCTTTCCATGGCCACCCGCAACGCCCTCTACCACACTGTCGGGTGGGATCCCGACACTCTGGTGTTCTGGAAGCATTGCATCGTTGTTATCTGCCTTGCCGGGGCTGCGCTGCTGTGTGGTCTCTTCATCCCCAATATCAACCTAGTGTTTGGGTTCATTGGTGGAGTTTGCGGAGGTGTGCTTGCCTTTATACTTCCTGCTATATTCATGATGTACGGAGGCAATTGGTCGCTGCGGTCAGTTGGAATGGGGCATTATATTTGCACGTACATACTTCTCTTTGCTGGTGTCGTTATGGTGGTATTTGGCACGGGCTCTACTATCTACGATGCTGTGACGGGCTGAAGAGAGTCCTGTGACAAATATTGCTACAAGTGTGCGTCTGTTATAATAATGTTCATCGTCACGTGGGAAACCCTCGACGTTACTTGGAATAACAGCGTGTCTTATTCCCAGATCCGTAGTTGGCTCGCGATTCCCTCTTGCGTTTGCTTTTCCCCCCGTTTCTTTTCATTCTATATAATTTGACTCCCGATCATCTTGTTTTTGTTTTTGTTCTTTTGTTTGACCCTGTGATCTGATAGGCCCGCCGCCGTCCTCCGCTGCTTGGGGAACGTGTTTGCGGGGCCGCGGGACACTGGGGAAATGAGCGCCGCCTCTGTTACGAAACCGTGTTGAGTTCCACGGTGATTGGTTGGGGAGTACTCCTTCTTGCGCCGTGGAGCTGGCACCGTATGCGTAGCTGTCCCCTGTGTCCCGCCATTGGTCACGCGGCCGCCCGATTTTCTGCATAAACGGGATTTTCCCATTATGCCCGCACCATCACATGCATAAAACTAATGGAAAAGCAGCAGTGTCCCCACGCACTGCCATGGTGAGGCGCAAATAGGTTCTACACGGTTTATAATCGTTTCATCTTTTTGAACTATGTGTTTGAAGGCTGGTTGTGCAAGAAAAGATGTCTTCTCTGGGTATAATAGAGAATCCAATTGTGTGTTTGCCGTGAGCTTTGCACATTACTCCCCACCCCCCTGGTTCGTTGTACTTGCTGCATACAGGCCCTGATGTTGTTGTTGGTGGTGTTCATTTCTTCCCTCTCCTCTTCTTCCCCATACTCCCCTGTAGCCTCTGAAAGGACCAGCCAAACGCACAGCGATAGAGACACCGCTACACGCGCGCACGCAACGCCACGCAGCCGGCATGGAATAGTAATGCGGCGCGGTGGAAGTTCAAAGCCCAGCCGAAGTCCTGCGGTGTGATGCGGGCTGCAGCTGAGCTGATAGGACCCCGCAGCGTGGGCCGGCCTGCCGCATTTAGAGCCGTCTCCGCTCGGTATGTGTGGGTGTGAGTATCCGGCATGTCTTGCAGTCTGATCCGCAATGTTCCCGTCGCCACCCAAACTGCTCAGGAGATATGTATTTATTTCCCTTCTTGCACATGGGATTTGCACTGCTTTCTGTTACCTTTACCCTCTCTCTCTCTCTCTATCTCTCTATCTTTCACTCACTCTACCTGTTAGGAATCTCGTAAGCTCCTCTCGTAGGAAAAAAGAATACATGCATACCGTACCTCCGGATTTTGTGGTGTGCGCAGTTTACTCACCCATAGTCCGCTGTGTGCTG
>JAWVMQ010000032.1:0-13975 GCA_036321185.1 Trypanosoma lewisi | reverse complement strand
CCATGAAAAGACGGAGTTCACTGACGAGGAATAGGAAGCTGCGGTGTATTTTCCTGCTGCTGATCCTCCTCATTCTCGTCACGACTTTTCTGTGTCTGCGGATTGACACTACTACTGATGATGGGAATGATGATACACTGGGACCTAACAACAATCCCCGTCCTCTGCAACCTGCTGAGGTGGACGACGCGGCACTCGCCTACATCCCGCGCAGTGTTGTGGAAACGTGGGGCCAGCGGGAGTTTCTGATTGTCGTTGGGATCCCGTCGGTGGATAATGAGGAGAGGCGGAGGCGCCGCAACCTGCAGCGGTCGACGTGCTGGCTGTTCCCTGGTGTGGCGACGAGGGCAAACAACTTCACCGGTGCGATGCTTGTGCTGTACGTGTTTGGGCGGCACCCGTCACACGGCTACAACTACTCTGCCACGCTGCAGGAGGAGGCGGCGCAGTGGCACGATGTGGTGGCGCTGCCTGTGAACGAGGGGCGTGTGACGACAAACAAAAAGATTGGTGGGGTGGCAGCTGGGGAGATGAAGCTGAGGTTGGAATGAGCCGCAAAACCTACCTGTGGTTTGACCTTGCGCTCCGTGTGTTCCCCACCGTGAACTACATTGCGAAGGCCGATGATGACATGTTCCTCCGTGTGCCGTACTTCTTGTCGAGTGTGCGTGTCTTGCCGCGTCGCGGGATATACATGGGGTATCATGTCGGTGTTCCTCCTTCGGGAAGAGAAAGCTTCCAGGGAACACTTTCATGGTCGGCTGGTGCTACACGTTGTCGAGGGATGTGGCGGAGGCATTTGTGTCGTACAAGCCACTGCAGCGCCTGGTTTACCTGCCGTACAGTGAAGAACGGTATGATTTATTTGCTACGCTTCGTATGCAGCACGAGGATATCATGGTAGGCTGGGTACTGCATGATATATTGAAGTATGAGCCATTGGTGTACGTTAAGGTGTTGGGATGTGCGTTTCATGATGCCCGCAATGAGACAGGACACTCGCAGGTGACGTCCAGTACCATGGCGGTCCATCATGTAAGGGAGGATGACTACGCTGCGCTTATGGCTCGGTTTGGCAACGACCCAGCACATCCTCCAGCCCGTGCGTCCAGGGCCTCGGAAGATGCGTACTACGTCACGTGCGACTAATGAATGGCTGGAATCCAATTACTTTTGCTTCTCCCTCTACTTCTCTCTATTGTGAGGACGCACTTCTATGGTCTGTGCTGCACGCTGCTGCTTCTGTTGGTGGTGTGGGCGCATGCAGAAGAGGTGTGTGTGTGTGTGTTTTTCATGCTGTGCTTCCCCCTCTATTCCGTGGAGTGTGTGTGTGGATAAGAGTATAGGCCTGTCTTTTTGTACGTTTGTGTGAATTGTCTTTTTTGTGAATAGAATTCCCCAAGTGGTGGATGATGTCTGTACGCATTGTTGATTCTTTCCGTGACTGTTCGAAGAATGCACAGAACCACGCTCTCCTTCTCCCTCTCTCATAGTCACCTTCATATGGAGCTACTGCGGCTCCGACGCAGCTCATTTGCCTCTGGGTGGCGCAACTGGTGCTGTATTTCCTCTCCTCCTTTATTCTTCTCTCTGTGTGTATTCCTCTCTTGCATCACTCTGTAACAGTACAAGGACAGGAATGATACTCTGATTGTGTGTTTGGATTGGCGTGCTTTGACCCGCCGGCTCCCGTGTTGTCGATGCCGCCGGGGCTGTGTTGCTGCGGCACCGCCATTGATCCGGGGCCCTCGCCGTGCCGCTGGCGGTGCTCCTCCCCGGGCGCATATGTGCGTCGCGGCGGACTCGGTCGCTGCGCACTGCCGAGCCAACGAAGAGGCGGCGCTGCGCCGCACGAGCACTCGACTCTCACGAGCGGTCTGGCCCCACTGCGTTTGCGGTTGCCCGGCGGCCACGACTGTTCTCCCTTTGGCGTCCTTCTCCCATTCCCCTTCAATGGTCCCTCCTCTCTCATGTTGTGCTCTCTGTCTTTTGGCTGGTGACGCGCCGATGGCAGCTCCCTCGACCTAACGCTTTGCCCACACCGTCCCGGATTCGGGTCGTGTGCTGCTGTGCTTTGCCTGTGTGGCGCTGCATGGCTGTGCTGTTTCTGGTTCCCTGCCTTCTTCTCCCTTTCTCTTTATGCTGCATGTAGCCCCTGAAACACGCACTTTTACTCCCTCTCTTCCTCCTTTTCTGCTTAGCCTGCAAGAGCAACAGCCACCATGAAAAGACGGAGTTCACTGACGAGGAATAGGAAGCTGCGGTGTATTTTCCTGCTGCTGGTCCTCTTCATTCTCGTCACGACTTTTCTGTGTCTGCGGATTGACACTACTACTGATGATGGGAATGATGATACACTGGGACCTAACAACAATCCCCGTCCTCTGCAACCTGCTGAGGTGGACGACGCGGCACTCGCCTACATCCCGCGCAGTGTTGTGGAAACGTGGGGCCAACGGGAGTTTCTGATTGTGGTTGGGATTATGTCTTTGGATAATGAGGAGAGGCGGAGGCGCCGCATCCTGCAGCGGTCGACGTGCTGGCTGTTCCCTGGTGTGGCGACGAGGGCAAACAACTTCACCGGTGCGATGCTTGTGCTGTACGTGTTTGGCCGACACCCGTCACACGGCTACAACTACTCTGCCGCGCTGCAGGAGGAGGCGGCGCAGTGGCACGATGTGGTGGCGCTGCCTGTGAATGAGGGGCGTGTGACGACAAACAAGAAAGTCGGTGTTACTGGGTACTCAGGCATTGAGGCTGGGATTGGAATGAGCCGCAAAACCTACCTGTGGTTTGACCTTGCGCTCCGTGTGTTCCCCACCGTGAACTACATTGCGAAGGGCGATGATGACATGTTCCTCCGTGTGCCGTACTTCTTGTCGAGTGTGCGTGTCTTGCCGCGTCGCGGGATATACATGGGGTATCACGCGGGTTCCCGTTTAGGGAAGGACGGCGCTCATGGACTGTTTTTCATGGTCGGCTGGTGCTACACGTTGTCGAGGGATGTGGCGGAGGCATTGGTGTCGTACAAGCCACTGCAGCGCCTGGTTTACCTGCCGTACAGTGAAGAACGTACGAGGAATTTGCTCTATTCACATGCAGCACGAGGACGTTATGGTGGGACGTGTATTGCTGGATGAGGTAAAATACAAACCGATAATACACGTGAAGGCTCTACCATGTGCGTTTCATGATGCCCGCAATGAAACAGGACACTCGCAGGTGACGTCCACTTCCATGCTGGTCCATCATGTAAGGGAGGATGACTACGCTGCGCTTATGGCTACGGTTTGGCAACGACCCAGCACATCCTCCAGCCCGTGCGTCCAGGGCCTCGGAAGATGTGTACTACGTCACGTGCGACTAATGAATGGCCGAAATCCAATTACTTCTGCTTCTCTCCACTTCTCTCTTTCTATTGTGAGGACGTACTTCTATGGTCTGTGCTGCACGCTGCTGTTTATTTTGGTGGTGTGGGCACATGCTGAAGAGGTGTGTGTGTGTGTGTTTTCATGCTGTGCTTCCCCCTCTATTCCGTGGAGTGTGTGTGTTGGAATTAGAAGGATTCTTTTTGTTTTGTTTTTTGACTTGCTATTTGCCGTGTCTTCCATTTACTGGCTCACACCTCTCCCATGGTGTTTGCTGTTGTGATGAGAAGAGGACACAGCTGAGGACTGAGAATCTGCGTGTGGCTGTTGGAGGAATACGTGAGGTTATACTTTCCTTCTCCCTCTCTCATAGTCACCTTCATATGGAGCTACTGCGGCTCCGACGCAGCTCATTTGCCTCTGGGTGGCGCAACTGGTGCTGTATTTCCTCTCCTCCTTTATTCTTCTCTCTGTGTGTATTCCTCTCTTGCATCACTCTGTAACAGTACAAGGACAGGAATGATACTCTGATTGTGTGTTTGGATTGGCGTGCTTTGACCCGCCGGCTCCCGTGTTGTCGATGCCGCCGGGGCTGTGTTGCTGCGGCACCGCCATTGATCCGGGGCCCTCGCCGTGCCGCTGGCGGTGCTCCTCCCCGGGCGCAGATGTGCGTCGCGGCGGGCTCGGTCGCTGCGCACTGCCGAGCCAACGAAGAGGCGGCGCTGCGCCGCACGAGCACTCGACTCTCACGAGCGGTCTGGCCCCACTGCGTTTGCGGTTGCCCGGCGGCCACGACTGTTCTCCCTTTGGCGTCCTTCTCTCATTCCCCTTCAATGGTCCCTCCTCTCTCATGTTGTGCTCTCTGTCTTTTGGCTGGTGACGTGCCGATGGCAGCTCCCTCGACCTAACGCTTTGCCCACACAGTCCTGGATTCGGGTCGTGTGCCGCTGTGCTTTGCCTGTGTGGCGCTGCATGGCTGTGCTGTTTCTGGTTCCCAGCCTTCTTCTCCCTTTCTCTTTATGCTGCATGTAGCCCCTGAAACACGCGCCTTTTACTCCCTCTCTTCTTCCTTTTCTGCTTAGCCTGCAAGAGCAACAGCCACCATGAAAGGACGGAGTTCACTGACGAGGAATAGGAAGCTGCGGTGTATTTTCCTGCTGCTGATCCTCCTCATTCTCGTCACGACTTTTCTGTGTCTGCGGATTGACACTACTACTGATGATGGGAATGATGATACAGTGGGACCTAACAACAATCCCCGTCCTCTGCAACCTGCTGAGGTGGACGACGCGGCACTCGCCTACATCCCGCGCAGTGTTGTGGAAACGTGGGGCCAGCGGGAGTTTCTGATTGTGGTTGGGATCATGTCTTTGGATGATGAGGAGAGGCGGAGGCGCCGCAACCTGCAGCGGTCGACGTGCTGGCTGTTCCCTGGTGTGGCGACGAGGGCAAACAACTTCACCGGTGCGATGCTTGTGCTGTACGTGTTTGGGCGGCACCCGTCACACGGCTACAACTACTCTGCCGCGCTGCAGGAGGAGGCGGCGCAGTGGCACGATGTGGTGGCGCTGCCTGTGAACGAGGGGCGTGTGACGACAAACAAAACGATTGGTGAGGGTGGCAGCTGGGGAGATGAAGCTGAGGTTGGAATGAGCCGCAAAACCTACCTGTGGTTTGACCTTGCGCTCCGTGTGTTCCCCACCGTGAACTACATTGCGAAGGCCGATGATGACATGTTCCTCCGTGTGCCGTACTTCTTGTCGAGTGTGCGTGTCTTGCCGCGTCGCGGGATATACATGGGGTATCATGTCGGTGTTCCCTCCTTCGGGAAGAGAGATCGTTCACGGGAACACTTTCATGGTCGGCTGGTGCTACACGTTGTCGAGGGATGTGGCGGAGGCATTTGTGTCGTACAAGCCACTGCAGCGCCTGGTTTACCTGCCGTACAGTGAAGAACGGTATGATTTATTTGCTACGCTTCGTCTGCAGCACGAGGATATCATGGTAGGCTGGGTACTGCATGATATATTGAAGTATGAGCCATGGTGTACGTTAAGGTGTTGGGATGTGCGTTTCATGATGCCCGCAATGAGACAGGACACTCGCAGGTGACGTCCAGTACCATGCTGGTCCATCATGTAAGGGAGGATGACTACGCTGCGCTTATGGCTCGGTTTGGCAACGACCCAGCACATCCTCCAGCCCGTGCGTCCAGGGCCTCGGAAGATGTGTACTACGTCACGTGCGACTAATGAATGGCTGGAATCCAATTACTTTTGCTTCTCCCTCTACTTCTCTCTATTGTGAGGACTCACTTCTATGGTCTGTGCTGCACGCTGCTGCTTCTGTTGGTGGTGTGGGCACATGCAGAAGAGGTGTGTGTGTGTGTTTTTCATGCTGTGCTTCCCCCTCTATTCCGTGGAGTGTGTGTGTGGATAAGAGTATAGGCCTGTCTTTTTGTACGTTTGTGTGAATTGTCTTTTTTGTGAATGGAATTCCCCAAGTGGTGGATGATGTCTGTACGCATTGTTGATTCTTTCCGTGACTGTTCGAAGAATGCACAGAACCACGCTCTCCTTCTCCCTCTCTCATAGTCACCTTCATATGGAGCTACTGCGGCTCCGACGCAGCTCATTTGCCTCTGGGTGGCGCAACTGGTGCTGTATTTCCTCTCCTCCTTTATTCTTCTCTCTGTGTGTATTCCTCTCTTGCATCACTCTGTAACAGTACAAGGACAGGAATGATACTCTGATTGTGTGTTTGGATTGGCGTGCTTTGACCCGCCGGCTCCCGTGTTGTCGATGCCGCCGGGGCTGTGTTGCTGCGGCACCGCCATTGATCCGGGGCCCTCGCCGTGCCGCTGGCGGTGCTCCTCCCCGGGCGCATATGTGCGTCGCGGCGGACTCGGTCGCTGCGCACTGCCGAGCCAACGAAGAGGCGGCGCTGCGCCGCACGAGCACTCGACTCTCACGAGCGGTCTGGCCCCACTGCGTTTGCGGTTGCCCGGCGGCCACGACTGTTCTCCCTTTGGCGTCCTTCTCTCACTCCCCTTCAATGGTCTCTCCTCTCTCATGTTGTGCTCTCTGTCTTTTGGCTGGTGACGTGCCGATGGCAGCTCCCTCGACCTAACGCTTTGCCCACACAGTCCTGGATTCGGGTCGTGTGCCGCTGTGCTTTGCCTGTGTGGCGCTGCATGGCTGTGCTGTTTCTGGTTCCCAGCCTTCTTCTCCCTTTCTCTTTATGCTGCATGTAGCCCCTGAAACACGCGCCTTTTACTCCCTCTCTTCTTCCTTTTCCGCTTAGCCTGCAAGAGCAACAGCCACCATGAAAAGACGGAGTTCACTGACGAGGAATAGGAAGCTGCGGTGTATTTTCCTGCTGCTGATCCTCCTCATTCTCGTCACGACTTTTCTGTGTCTGCGGATTGACACTACTACTGATGATGGGAATGATGATACACTGGGACCTAACAACAATCCCCGTCCTCTGCAACCTGCTGAGGTGGACGACGCGGCACTCGCCTACATCCCGCGCAGTGTTGTGGAAACGTGGGGCCAGCGGGAGTTTCTGATTGTCGTTGGGATCCCGTCGGTGGATAATGAGGAGAGGCGGAGGCGCCGCAACCTGCAGCGGTCGACGTGCTGGCTGTTCCCTGGTGTGGCGACGAGGGCAAACAACTTCACCGGTACGATGCTTGTGCTGTACGTGTTTGGGCGGCACCCGTCACACGGCTACAACTACTCTGCCGCGCTGCAGGAGGAGGCGGCGCAGTGGCACGATGTGGTGGCGCTGCCTGTGAACGAGGGGCGTGTGACGACAAACAAAACGATTGGTGAGGGTGGCAGCTGGGGAGATGAAGCTGAGGTTGGAATGAGCCGCAAAATCTACCTGTGGTTTGACCTTGCGCTCCGTGTGTTCCCCACTGTGAGCTACATTGCGAAGGCCGATGATGACATGTTCCTCCGTGTGCCGTACTTCTTGTCGAGTGTGCGTGTCTTGCCGCGTCGCGGGATATACATGGGGTATCATGTCGGTGTTCCCTCCTTCGGGAAGAGAAACCTTCCAGGGAACACTTTCATGATCGGCTGGTGCTACACGTTGTCGAGGGATGTGGCGGAGGCATTGGTGTCGTACAAGCCACTGCAGCGCCTGGTTTACCTGCCGTACAGTGAAGAACGGTATGATTTATTTGCTACGCTTCGTCTGCAGCACGAGGATATCATGGTAGGCTGGGTACTGCATGATATATTGAAGTATGAGCCAATGGTGTACGTTAAGGTGTTGGGATGTGCGTTTCATGATGCCCGCAATGAAACAGGACACTCGCAGGTGACGTCCAGTACCATGCTGGTCCATCATGTAAGGGAGGATGAGTACGCCGCGCTTATGGCTCGGTTTGGCAACGACCCAGCACATCCTCCAGCCCGTGCGTCCAGGGCCTCGGAAGATGTGTACTACGTCACGTGCGACTAATGAATAGCTGGAATCCAATTACTTTTGCTTCTCCCTCTACTTCTCTCTATTGTGAGGACTCACTTCTATGGTCTGTGCTGCACGCTGCTGCTTCTGTTGGTGGTGTGGGCACATGCAGAAGAGGTGTGTGTGTGTTTTCATGCTGTGCTTCCCCCTCTATTCCGTGGAGTGTGTGTGTGGATAAGAGTATAGGCCTGTCTTTTTGTACGTTTGTGTGAATTGTCTTTTTTGTGAATGGAATTCCCCAAGTGGTGGATGATGTCTGTACGCATTGTTGATTCTTTCCGTGACTGTTCGAAGAATGCACAGAACCACGCTCTCCTTCTCCCTCTCTCATAGTCACCTTCATATGGAGCTACTGCGGCTCCGACGCAGCTCATTTGCCTCTGGGTGGCGCAACTGGTGCTGTATTTCCTCTCCTCCTTTATTCTTCTCTCTGTGTGTATTCCTCTCTTGCATCACTCTGTAACAGTACAAGGACAGGAATGATACTCTGATTGTGTGTTTGGATTGGCGTGCTTTGACCCGCCGGCTCCCGTGTTGTCGATGCCGCCAGGGCTGTGTTGCTGCGGCACCGCCATTGATCCGGGGCCCTCGCCGTGCCGCTGGCGGTGCTCCTCCCCGGGCGCATATGTGCGTCGCGGCGGACTCGGTCGCTGCGCACTGCCGAGCCAACGAAGAGGCGGCGGTGTTTAGTGGTACAGTGTTTGCTTCGCCGTCTGTGAATTGTGGGGCAATGACAGGAGAAAAGGGGAAAATGGAACACAAGTTAGTGTTGTGTTGTGATGGGCCCGGCGGTTATGGGTGTGGAGTCGTCAGGAGAAGGCGCTGTTTGAGGATAAGGAAGTGGTGCCCGTGGAGTTGGTGTTTCTCATTCCCCCTAGCAGTAGACTTGGGTGGGTGGCAGATCAATGACAACCTCAAGGAGAAAGAGAATGCGTTGGAACATCAGTCGTTTATTGGCGAATGGGAGAAGTGGATTGATGTCCTCCACGGGCAAATGTTGTTGTTGTTTTCGTAGTATCTGTCGGTTCTTCTTGATAAACGGGGTGTCGGGTGGGTGACTGTTCGTATTTCCTGTTGGGGAGGTAAATTGAACGCTTGGGGATTACCTCCAACCAAAGCGACTTCCATTGGAGGGAGAAGACATTTTTTATGGTAGCTGAATGGTCTTTCCCTCCCTACCATCCGCGGCAAATTATTCTGAGAGAGAGAATTATTGTTTTATTCTTGGATATGTTGCTTTGCACTGCATTTCCGATTGGCTTTAGATGTGAGATGATGGTTGACATTGAGGAAGGCCCAAAAACATGTCGGCGTGGCCACTCCACAAATACGTAAAACTTCCCCGTGGCAGTGAACGATGGACTCTGCCGGTGCACGTAATATGTGTGGCAAGAGTGTGCGATGATAGTAGAGTGATGCGGTCGACATGTGGGAAGATATTGTCTGCATTACGAGTGAGATTTGTTTGCAGCGCCGCACCAACCAAGGAGAGAGGATGAATATAGCAACGCCGTCCGATAATATGCTGAATACATATCTGTGGTTTTGCGTCCTGTTAGTTTCCGTAGATGCCAAGCCAAAAAAAAAGAAGAGCGTTGCGTTGTTCAGAGGGGAGGCCGCGGGTGGTGTCACGCATAACGCATTTGGAATTCCTGGTTTTCCACATCCGCGAAGACAAGAAAGATTCCAAAACAGAGACAATGCACTTGAATACATTGTGACTCTGATTCTTCAGGATATTTTGCAACATGGAGTTCCGATGCATACATTGCTCCAGAAAAAAAATACACAAACTTCAGCGTGGACCCCGCAAGCATCTTCAAGTGGCCCAAATGGTGGGTATATTCTGCAAAAGAAGGGAAGAAGGACAGCGAGTCTATGTTTTTATGTATGCGAAGAGTCATCAGTCTATTTATAGGAATGCCCCTGGTTTGACGAGTTAAAGGATAGCTGGGGTTTACAAGAGCTTTCTGCGGTTAAATTACCCACTAGCAGCGCGACAAAACTGGCAGTGTTCCTCTGCAGTTTTATTCCCGATAACTGTGTCTGCGTCGAGTAATTCCTTGCCGATAGTCGCGGGAAATGACATTCTTAACTTGGACGGAAGCCCCTGGTAAGTCGTGAAACGGGGAGCAACTTCCACACATGGATTTAAGAAGGCCATGAAGAAAAGAACTTTTCATTAGCAATAACTTGGAATTCCCCGCTCGAGCTCTTTTCCTTGGGAGCAAGAGCAGAGCCTGGAGGTGCGCTTGGCGAGTAGAAGACATGTAAGGATAAGCATACACTGGAACCCATCAAGGAAAAAAAATAAATATATTTATATGGAGTGTGGCCACTTTGTTGTTGTTCATCTTAAACCTTCTTTTTTTTTTATTGTTGCTTCTCCAAATGCGAAGCACGGATTTTTTTCTGCAGTGGAGGTGAAAAACTATTATTATTATTTAATTCTCTTTCTTCTTACTTTTGATAAGGCACAGAAAAAGTCAAATGGAGAAGTTGGGCATCTATCCCAATACCTCCCGCATGCTAAGCGGGCGCTCTACCATCTGAGCTACATCCCCCGCGGCGGAGAGTGGGTTCAGGAAGAAGGAATCATATGGGGTATATGAGTCTCTCTGTTTATCTGTGTGTTTGGTTGGGGAATTTTGTTTATAAGTGTGAGGGTAAGGCGAAGAAAATAAAAAAGGAAAAATGTGGGGTATGTGCCAAACAAACTAGTCAGCAATGTTGCTGTTCTTCTCTGTGTTTTCTTCTTGTTTTGTTTTGGACTCTCAGTTGGTTATGGCTTGGTTTTGTTTGTTTTGTTTTTTTTATTCCCGTTTATCCTGATGTTTGTGGTGGTGTCTGAAGGTGGTTCCTTTTGGAGGTCCCCCCACCCCCAAATGCACCAGTATACAGTGGTGTGAATTTGTTTAGTGTGTTTCGCACTTCTCGTAAGTGTTTATCTTTTTTTTGTTTCTTCTCTTTCTTTCCCGTGTGTGGCTGTTTTCCCAAGTGATCTGACAGAGCTGAGGGTAAGGGATTATCATCAGGTCGCACAAGAACAAGACAAGACTTTTATATTTAAAAAAGCAGAGCAGGGTACCGATAAAAGGAAAGGTTTCTTTTTCTTTCCTTCGTTGTATTACTTTGTTTCCCATCATGACACCACTACCAAGCGTGAATGAACCCACAGAACAGCAGATGTCTGAGAAGAGTGTAAGTTCGTTAACACAGGGAAGAAAAAACACTTGTAAAGATGGCTCTGTGGAGGGGATATTTATACATAATGAAGAAGATGCCGCAAGGGGAGAAAGTCATACAACAAAAACTGACCAGAACTCACCATCGCAGAATCCCTTGATACGCTTTTTTAACCTTATCGTACCGCGTGGAGGTTCTCTTGCTGGTATGTTGAATCTCGCAAGTGTAACACTTGGGGCCGGTATTGTTTCTCTTCCCTCCGCCTTCAATACGTCTGGCATTATTCTGGCCGTGATATATTTGGTAGTGGTGACAGCATTTACTATTTTTTCCATCTCATTACTTGTGTCAGCATCAGAACGGACAGGATTCAAGAGTTTTGAAAACTTGGCACGTGGACTTCTTGGTCGCGGTGCAGACTATGTCGTGGCAAGTTTATTATGGCTTCTATGCTTTGGTGGTGCTGTTGGTTACGTGGTAGCCATGGGTGATGTACTTCGCCCCATCTTGGCGCATGACAAGACACCAACGTATCTGAAGACAGACGGTGGCCGTCGTGTGATAATGAGTTGTATATGGATACTCTTTATGTTTCCATTGGCACTTCCCAAGCAAGTGAACTCACTACGTTATGCATCAGGCATCGGTGTTTTGTTTGTTCTCCTTTTCGTTATATGTGTCGTGGTGCACTCTGCACAGAAAATTCACAGTGATGGTCATCTTCGCTCAGATCTTGTCTTTTTCCGTTCAGGCAACGATGCCGTTTCAGGAGTTTCCATTTTCATTTTTGCGTATCTCTGTCAAGTAAATTGTTTTAAAATTTTTTACGAGAGACGCATTCGTTCTGTGCGCGGCATGGCAAAAGATGCGGCGGCAAGTTGTGGTATTTGTTGTCTCCTTTATTTTCTTGGGGTTTTTTTTGGGTATGCGGAATTTGGTCCGGAAATTGAGGGATCAATTCTTCGATACTTCAGCCCATATTCCGCCCCTGTCTTTTTTGTTTGTTATGCTGGCATAATAATAAAGCTCTGTGCTGCATTCTCTTTGAATATGTTGGCGTGCCGTACTGCTCTCTTCCAAGTGATGGATTGGGATGTGGACACAATGTCTTACTGGAAGCACAGTCTCTTCAGTGTGACCTTCGCCGTTGGGGCACTTGTTCTTGGCCTTTTCGTACCGGACATAAATATCGTGTTTGGTTTGGTGGGGGCCTTTTGTGGAGGTTTCATTGGATTTGTGTTTCCCTCTTTGTTTATGATGTACTCGGGGAATTGGTCTTACAAGACAGTCGGGGTGGTGCAGTACGTGCTGATATACGTTCTTCTCTTGATGGGTGTCGTAGCTATTGCGTTTGGCACAACTAGTACTATATATAGTACCATCCAACGATTCTCATGAAGTCTCTCTAAATAAATAAACAATGCAGTAAAAAGAAACAAAGAAAGGGGAGAAGGAGGAAAAAGGCGAAGAAAAGAAAACGAAGGGCACTGGGAACTCCTAAGAAAGAAAGAAAGAATATATACATATATGACCGTGGTAACACAAATCTTGTTTTTTCCCTACTCTTTATTTGTTTTTTTGTTTTTGTTTTGAATCCTTGATAACCCTTCCTCTTACTTTATTTTACTTCTATCCCTGTTTTTCTCTTGCATTAATATGGCGTGTTTTTTTTTGTTTTTTTCATGTGCGAGCATTCGGTTGGTTTTTTATTTGTTTCTCTCTTTTTGTGGTGATTCACCACATCGATACATTCGGTCATGGATATTATATGTATGTATGTATCCGGCGACACTGGTATAGGGATCTCTGGTTGACTACGACTGCTCTCATGAGAACTGTGTAAATAAAAATAAAACAAAAAAAAGAGAAGGTGAATAATATGATTCAGTTTTTATTCTACTCACATGTTGTCACGGCACAGAAAGGTATATATATCTGTATGTTGTGGTAATGTGATTATGACTGTTAAAAAAGGAAAACAAATGGTCTTCTTTTCTTCGTGATGTTTATTTCTATTTTCCTTGTGACTTTGTTGTTAATGGCGGTATCGCCAGTGGGGCAGACAAAAATATGTAATGGAGGTACATAACCATGAACAACAGGGGTAATCTCTCTCTCTCTCTCTCTCTATATATATATATATATATGGATAATCCTCACATGTAGCTCTGCTTTCCTCTTAATTATGTCCCAGTTATTTTTCTTCTTATGACCTTTACATAACAACAATAAGCGGTCTGTAGGGATATAGTTGTAGTAGCAGTAGCACTAGTGTGGGGAGACAGTTTACATGTGAAGGAGACTGCCTTAGTATTACTATCATGTCTAGTTCGGTCTTCCGCTGGGATGTCCTTTGAACATCTTTTCTCTTTAACAAGAAACATTATCTGCATCACCACTCTGAGCAATGTGTGCATGAGGTTGGCTACTTATTCCGTCACTGCCGCGCTGACCAGAAATTCTGTAAGGCAATCATTTGTTCCTCCACCTGGCAATGTATCAGTTCAACAGAGAGGGCATATTCTCCTGCGCCGCACTATACTTGATGGATTCTTCTGTCTTCAGTCATTGTACTCCTTGGGGCAATCTTCACCGCCTCAATCCTCCAACGACAGGCGGCGACTGGATAGACGGTAAAAAAATAAACATTGTAACGCGGACATGACTCCCCTACTGCTTATTCTGCAGACCTTAATGAGCGTCATTCACACATAAATCAAAGACCATTCCGTACTATCACATATTCTTTTAATTCTGTTTACCGTGATACAATACTATAGATATAAATAGACACCTGATGCGGACTCTAGACGATGAAAAAATATGCATGTCTTTACATTTCCTTCACCACAGATAACGCCACTTACTCACAAGAGGCACTTTTTGCCTCACTGTCTTTTCTCGGTCTACAGACAACTCCTCAGTGGACAACGCGGCACTTG